>JAQMRL010000012.1:19416047-19456570 GCA_035578175.1 Catonia carolina
ACTGAGATAGATTTTCATTTTGCGTCTTTCACTCATGATTAAAATAAGGTTATGTTTATTGAGGTTAGTTTTTTGTGTATTTCTAATGTTTTATTATTAATATTAGGTTTATTGTTAATTATTTATATTGGCAAGAGAAAGTTGTGTGAGTGTTTCACACCAGATGTTTTCTTTTCTTATCCATCCCCGGCCACCTGACCCCATGTGTACGTGTGCGTGCGGGAGGGGCGAGCAAAAAATGGACAACTACACGAATGAACTACTACTTCCGGTTCACCGATTTTGACGAAAATGCTTGTATCAGGTCCTCTAATGGTACTTAACTTAAGTTTCAAGTTTCATTTTTGTACGATATTCCGTTCTTGAGATATTTTGTTTCTAAACACACGCGCGCGCGCACATACACGCACGCACACACACACACACTTACAAACACACAGACCAATCGCGAAAACATATTTTTCGGGTTCACGAGGTCTAAAAACGCGTATATCCGGCGAAAAATCGACAATCAAAACAATTCTTTCCTTCCTAGACGAGGAAAAGCTTTCCTTCCTTGTATATTCTTATAGGCAAGAGAAAGTAAACATTACATTCAGAAATAATGAGCAAGCTGAACAATTAAAAATATTTTTAGATAATTTCCCAGGATCATTTTTAACATAAATTTATCAGATGATATTTTTAACAATTAGGTAACATTTTTTTAAACAATACTTTCAGTTGTCATAGAAATATATTATAATAAATTGACATTTTCCGTTTACTAAGTTACTTGATATGATCTTGGTAAATGGAAAATGTCTGCTGAAGGTTGATACTCGGGGGAGATGTTACCCTACGAGGATGACATTATTTATTAATGATTACCACTTGTATAATTTATTACTGAACCACTGATGTAACAGGAGGGAAAATACGAAAAAATCTTTTACAAAAAATTACCTTTATTAAACCGTTTTCCATGGCAACAATATCATGGAAAACAGTTTTAATACCTTACTCAGGTATGTGTTATTTAATACAAACCTGAGTAAGATTCCCGGAGACCGATTTTTTAAAAATTTACTGCAACTAGTTTTTTAAAACTAACGAACAGTTTTTCTTTAGCGATATTGTTTCCCTCTTCCCCATGTATAACTGTGCAGTCACCCCCTGGTACTAGCACTTATTTTCTAATGTCACTTACAGTGTTCTATAAGCATATTAATTTCTTAAATCTCTAACTTAATCCTATTGTTAATTTAAACATTAATTTATTAACTTATGTAATTATAAATACACAGTATGGCTCAAAAGTAACACATTTAAATCTACAGGTTTAGGCCTTTTCAGTCGCCTGACTATTACACTATTATCCAACAGTTGAAGTGAAGACGATCTTCAAGTTTTTTGGCACACTTACTCACTTCTTCTGCTACTGTGTTCACTTGTAAGTCACGACGGATGTCACCGTTGCGGCCATTTCACGGAGCGTTTACAATGTTCCTGAGCATTGTTTTGGAACCACTGGATAACGTTTATGTTGCTTGTTTTGGTGCAGCCATAGATCTGCAAGCCATATGTCCATACCGGTTTTAGCACTTGCTTTAAAGAAGCAATTTATTGAAGATTAACAGTTCAAAGATCCTACCGACCACCCAATACATCTTTCTATATTTTATTTGTTATTCTTCCTCTTTCTTCTTAACATGTTCCTTCCACCTCAGCTTCGCGTCTAGGGTCATCCCAAGATACTTCGCTGTGTTGGCAAAAGATACTAGATTGCTATTAATAGTTATGGGTATGTGAATTATTCTTCTGTTGGCAAAATTTATGTGCACTGACTTATTTTCATTAAGTCTGATCTTCCATTTCTTGGTCCACGTATTAACTGCAGTTACAGCTGGCTGTAGTTCTTCGGTCGAATCCTCTACCGAATTTCCTGATGCCAGTATGGCTGTGTCGTCAGCAAACGTTTTAATAATTGCTTTTTCACTTACCGGCAGATCACTGGTGTACAGCGTATACAAAACAGGACATAATACGCTCTCCTGTGGATTGGCAGCATTGATCGGCTTGACATCAGAATAACTGTCTTCCAGCTTCACTCGAAAAACTCTTTCAGAGATATAAGAATTCAATATTCGAGATAAACTAGTCGACAGCACTCTTTCTAGTTTGACAATCCTACATGCCAGACTTTATCAAATGCTTAAGCTACATCTAGGAAAACCGTTGAACAGATTTGTTTCTCTTCCAGGGACTTTTCTACAACACTTGTGATGCGATGTACTTGATCGATTGTCGAATGTCTATTTCTAAATCAAAACTGGTGTGACGGAATAAGGTTTTCTTTTATCTAATTCTTGTTGGAGTCGCTTTAGTACTTTAATACTTTCGTATAAATTTATTACTAGTAATCGGTACTAATCGGTACGTACCGATCGGTTCATGCGTAAATTACCAAGTTCATAGTTGACCGGTACTGCAGTACGCTTTAATCTCTTGTGCACTGAAGGGAAACCCAAACCTAACTGGTGAATTTCTTTGTACTATAATATAAACGGCCTTGCATTTTGTGTAAACAATTATAAAAACAAACACTGCAGATTATAATACAATCTAATTAATCAACTGAAAGCAGCTGGACTATTCTGATATAAAGTATTATTATTTTGACATTAAAATAATAATATATCAATAAAATAAAAAATAAAGTGATTTATATTATGCCTGTTAATCATTTGATTATAATCAAGAGTATGGGTGTAGTAGTACGTTTTGCAGTACACTAAACCAACTGCTGCAACCACTTTACCACATGTGGGAGTGCAACGACTTTTTGCGGAAGCTTCTATTGATATTACATAAATGGTATAGTACTTACTACAAAATAAGTTCAATAGCTACTCCGTTAACAAAAAATAGCAAAAATGTTTGTTACAAATTATACTGCATAATAAAAATATATATAATTGAAGTGCATCTATACATAAAGTATATAAAGTACCAATAACAACTGAAATTTAGAAATATGCAGCGACATAGGCGAAACAGTCATTACACAGGAACTTAGTCGAAATATGAGAAACCGAAAAACTTTCAAAACACTGGACAACCGCAATCATAACACCGTCCTTTGCATAAAAAGGCGACAAGACAGATCCAAATAATTACAGAGAGATCTCTGTATTGGACTGTACCTACAAAATATTTTCTAGAATTATCTACAACAGAATAAAAGATAACTAGTTCAGGAGCTTGGTGACTATCAAGAAGGCATTCGACCTTACAGAAGTTGTCCAGATCAAGTTATAACTATAAAACTAATCATGGAAATTTACAAAAAAACACGAAAACACCTTGTTATTTTTTATATTGATTTTCAGAAAGCCTATGACAGCATCCATAGACCCTCCATGCTAAACATTTTGCACAATATATGACTACATCCTAATTTAATAAGATGATCGAACTAACTTTAACAAACACAGTTTCTAAAACCCAATTTAGAAACATACTTTCTAATCCTTTCCTATTCAAAACTGGGCTAAGACAGGGTGACGGACTTACTCCCTTACTTTTCAATTGTAAAGAATATATTTGAGAGAATATATTATTAGAATATATTATGAGAGAATGGTACAAATTCAAACCTAAAAACATCAAAATAAGCAGAGGTAAATACGCGCTAAACTTAAATTTTTTGGCTTCGCAGACGACTTAGCTTTCTTAGCTGATAAATTGGCCGAAACCAGAACGCAAGTTACAACCTTAGAAAAAATAGACAATAAAATTGGTCTCAAAAATTCTTATGAAAAAACTAAAATCATGATCACCGACCGCTCTGTATTGGTCGAAAAAATCTAAATGGCAACTTAGTCAATTTTGTCGAAGATTTTTAATATCTTGGGGAGACAATAACTTACAACGGAAATGAGAAAGTAACCTGGAAAATTAGAACCAACAAATGGCGAGGGCCCAGCAACTTACCAAAAACACATACAACAAGAAAGACCTATTTATTCAATCTACACTGCAACACTATAAAACGGTAGTACAACCCAAAACCACTCATAGCTGAGAAACTATTTCTAATTTCAAAACTAAAACGTGAGTGAGAGAAATTCTTGGGGTAGAAAGAAGAATACTTAGGACTTGCATAAACAAAAAAGGAAACTCGACGATATCTGGATCTTAATGTCTAATTCTGAACTCTACCATGAAATCCAGCCAATTACTGACATTATGCGGAAGAAAAAAATTTATTTCTTCGGATATTTACTTAGAATACCGGACAACCGAGTAACTAAACAACTCATTTCTATAATTAACTCTTGGAAAAATCCTCCAAGGTGTTTGGTCGAAATAAAGAAAGATATGCAAGAACTTAACACTGCAGAACGAACTCTTTTAAAAAAATCTGAACAGCTCAAGTTGCTTAAGGATAAAGACACAAGATTCGTCAAAAAACTCGAGCTCCGTAGTCAATGATTTGTACAAATAAAATCAGACAGATCAGATCCCAAAATATGAAGAGTTATTGGGAAAAACGTAAGAACCCTAAAACCAAACCAAGAAGAGTTTTTAAATTTGATTCAAGAGGTCCAATGAGGCCGTAAAAGCCAAAAAAGTATGTAAAATAAAAAGAAGTATTATCGATGAAACTGAACAAACTCGCGATAATAAAAAAATTAAATAATTCATTTACGTATGTTAGTAGGCCCTATTATTATGTTTTCATAATTTAATAAACTGTAATTTTACTACCAAATATAAGTTTACTTGAAAAAAATAAATAAAAAGTAATTAATTTAATAGTAATAAATTGAAAATGTAATTTAAAATGTAATGTAACAATAGACTAATGTTAGAGGTTTCTACTGGTAACGAAAATATCCCTATCTTTAAAAAAGGGAATTTAAGTGGTTTAGATAATTATAGACCGTTATCTTTGCTTAGTGTGTTTTAGAAAATCTTTGAAAACGCGGTTAAACAAGGTGCGTTTCTAAATTTTTTTCTAAATGTTAATAAATTTGTTTTCGTAAAAAGCAGTTAAGTTTTTGGAAAGGAAATCCACAGAAAACGCATTATTAAATTTCTGTACAAATGTATATGAAGGATTTAATAGTAAATTAAGCGTAAGAGGGCTGTTTGTTGAAACAACAAAAGCCTTCGATTCTGCGGATCATGCTTTGCTGTAATGTGGTTTGTAGGATTTAGAGGTTGTGTTTGGAGGTTTTTTAAAAGTTATTTAGGCAACAGAGTTCAATACGTAAGAATAAATGATGTACGTATATAGTTCTTTCAAACCGATAGTTTGTGAGGTTCCCCAAGGAGCGGTCCTTGGGCCTATTCTTTTCCTGATATTCATTAATAGCCTTTGTTGTGGACCTTTTAGGGGATTAGCGCTCCTATTCTTTTAGGAAGCGGTATAGAAGACCCTTCCCCTTCACTTCACCAGCGACTACTCCTCTTGCAGGTAGCGGTAAACGGTGCTCGCTGCGTCGGCGACCGCTCCTATTTGTTTAGGCAGCGGCCGCTCCTCTTGAGGCAGCGGCGAAGGTTTCCCCAACCATTTTCTTTCCTTATGAACTACGCCGCCGGATGCCCTGCCGCTCCGGCCTGTCCTATGATGACTTTACCGATTGGACTACTACAGCCGGTGGCGACATACTTTCTAAACACTAGCACATTAAAAAAAATTAAATTAACGGAAAACTCAAGTTATATTGTAGTACATTAATAACCTACACAACGCACTTGCTTTCCCTATAGCAAAAAGCTAAAACCCCTTATAAAAACTATGCATAAATACACGTCAATTATAGCTAAGCAGTTGTAATTTAAAAAAAAGAATTAATCTTCTACGAGCTTTCTGTCAGATATTGATTAACGAAGTCCCATTTTCTTGGTTACGTCCAACGTAACGTATTTTGAATTTAAAATAATCATTAAATTCAGAACATTTTAAGTAATAGATACCGAGTCACGAAATTGCCTTTTGCGTAACGATGGGCTGTGAGTAAGAAAAGAGAAAATCTGACTGGCTGACAACCTCATCAACAGTGAGACACTACATTTCACTACACACGGTGAAATTACTGTATAACTACCGTGCGTTCGGAAAGTCGCTGTGCACTGGAATTGTGACTATGGATTTATGAAAATATGTATAAAGAAATGACTAAGCATTTTGGAAAAAAATTTATTCAATACCTTAATTACATTGTTAAACCGTGATTACATTGTTTATAGAAGGTGTTCGAAATGACCTCCATTGGCATCAATACAGCATTGCACTCGTTTCATTTTGTTTGCAAACTTATCTTATTCTATGTTAATATTATATAAACTTATTCTGTAAATTAATATACTTCGTTGTGACAGACACTTTTTCCACGGAAACTCCATTTCCTTTAAAACTTTTTTTTAAAGTAAAAGGTTTCCAACTAAAATTTAGCCTTTCTTTTAAAACCGGTAATAACTTTTCATAAATCGGCACCACGTTTTTATTGATATAAAAATCCTACATAATTTCGCCAACCATACGTCTGTTAAAGCCGTCCAATGAGGCATCCTATATTGTGGTCGTTTCCTTTTTTTAGCAGGCGTCAACAAAACCGTAGATGAAGAATTATGTTCTTCACTGTCTTTCATTTCCATCTTTATATTTCTAATTGTGGAAACAGAAACATCATAGTAGTTAGCCGCTTGCTCATGGCTTTTGTAATGCGGCACGGAAAGGTATTTTTGTTCAGCTTCAACTTCACAACATTTAATTACATTACATATTATATTTCACGCATTTTATACTACAGAGGCTAGTTTAGCGTCAATTAGTGGTTCATAAAGTCAAACAGAGGTTGATTTTCATTTTGCTTAATTCACTGATGATTAATATAAAGTTATATTTTTTATTTAATATTATAATAAGTGGACTCCGCCATTAACCGTTGAACAGTTTGGTTGTGTTTTTCAGTGCTGTTTTTTTGTGAGAGATATTTTCTTCTTACACAGATCTTTATGAGTTTGTTACAGTACAATTATTAAATTGGGTGACAATCTGCAAGACTTCGACTATAAGTATCTTGTTTTTTATATTTTTTGTTTAAAGAAAATACGAATTTATTTAAGTCGATAATAACCAAAATTCAATATTAATCAAAAATATTAATATTAATATTATTCAATATTAATATCTTTAACAGATGACCAGTCAGATGTTACTACTAATCTTATGAGTATGCAACGTATCGATTGCTCCAGCGATATCGACCACGGTCTAACAGATCAAGTATCGATGGAATGGAAAGACGTTTTATCGAAACGTACACGAAGCAGTCCTTTGGAAGAAAGTAGCAATTTTAATAAACGGGCAAATTATTCTACTAAGGATCCACGACTCTCAAATAATGGACTCTTAGATAAGAACAAATTTAATATTTTGACTACTTTGCCGGAATCTGGTAATAATGATGATTTATCATCACTGCCAGATACCAAATTAGTACGACCACCTCCTATTTATCTTCAGTCCGAAATAAATTTTTACAATTATGTGATTGTTGAATCACATTGTCGGTACAGATTCATACAAATGTTCATCAACTACGCGAGGAGTTACCATTTATCCGTCAACTCCGGAAGCTTACTGGAAAATAATAAGTAATTTTAGGGAAAACAAAGCAAAATATTATACATATCAACTCGCTCAGGACAAGGCCTACCGAGTTGTAATTCGAGGTCTTCATCATACGATCGGAGAAAAAGAAATTCTGGAGGAGTTGATATCGAAGGGATTTAAAGTTCGTAATGTCACAAATATTATTTCTGGGAATAAGGTTTAATTACCGTTATACTTTGTTGATCTTGAACCTGATAAAGGGAATAAATTAATTTTTAATCTCAATTCAATGTTTCACACTAAAATTGTTGTGGAAGAACCTAGGCGAAACAGACAGATTGTGCAATGTACGCGATGACAGCGTTACGGTCATACGCAACATTACTGCAATTTACCTCCACGATGTGTTCGTTGTTCACTGTGCTGGGCAACATTTATCATCCGATTGTACCAAAAACCGAGAAACACCAGCCACCTGTATTTTATGCAATAATGCTCATCCGGCAAACTATAAGTTAGAGGTTGCGTAGTTCACCGAGAACTTCAAAATCGCCGTTCTTCTTTGGGGAACACATCTAATTCAGCAAATTCTAAAAAATATTCTCATGCAACAGATATTCCTTCGTCTCAATCATCCAGTCAAAACTTGGATCATAAACTCAATACTTCTTTTTCAGCAGCATCGACGTCAACTTCACCACAACTTTCTTCTAACTCATTCCCTCCGTTGAAATCTCATTAGATGTCATCCATTAACAAGTCAAATTCATCCCCAACTTCGCTTCTGTCTCATCAATCATCCATTCAAGAAAACTTCGTTACAAATAATCCACATCGTACTCCGTCTGTTTCCTACAGCCAGATCGCGGCGTCAACAACCCTAAATGGAACACGATTAGACACCTCTGAAGTATCATCTCAGCTTACAAATTTTATGTCAGAAATGAAACAGTTGGTGGCTCCTATGATAACACTAATGTCTCAATTAATTCTGGTCTTACTTCAGTAACATGACAAATAATTACGGAACTGTCAATTCCGTTGTAGCTCTCCTGTGGAATGCAAATGGGATCCTTCATCATCGGGATGAACTTGAACACCTCCTATACGAGAAACGAGTCGATATTGTTATGATTTCAGAAACGCATTTAACATCACGAAGTCGGTTTAAGATAACTGGATATAAAGCGAACCGCACTGATCACCGTGATAACACAGGTCATGGTGGAACGGTTATATTATCTATAAGACACCATCTGATGCCGCAGATCATTCAGGAAGAACATATTCAAGCTACAACAGCAGTACAATTTTGCAACTACAGCTTTCATTTGTGGCTGTTTACTGTCCACCACGGTCGTACTTTCAGAAGAACACTTCACTTCTCTCTTTCAAGATGCAGGTTCCCGTGTATTACTCGGAGGTGACTGTAATTCGAAACATCCTCTGTGGGGATCCAGGCTCATAAATCCCTGTGGTCGCACTTTACATTCCGTTATACAGAAAAATCACCTTCATACTCATCTACCACCCACTCCAACCTACTCCATCAATACAAGAATTGAAACATTGGATGAGCATTCGTCCGATCATTCACCTCTACTGTTAACCCTTCAAACATCACCGTCGCGTGTTACAGATCATCCATCGTTAACAAGAGGGAATGTTGATTGGAATCGGTTTCGTGAAAAGGTGGACGCTAATTAAGGTCTCAACGTCAAATTGAAGTCAACTGAAGATTTTGACATCGCAGTGGAAAACCTTACTCAAGTTATACAGTCTGCAGCTTGGGATTCAGCAATGTTTCGTCAACCTGCTTTGTCCTATTTACCGCAATACCCTGTTTATATTCGTGAGCTCATTCGAGAAAAGCGTAGAGCATCAGTGGCAGAGGACTCGGATGAGGAGAGACAACGCAACACTCAATCATCTGTCAAACCGGTTGAAGAAAGAACTTGCACTGTTGAAAGCAGAGCGATTTGACGCATTTACGGGATCTGCCTGAAAGTGATGGGTCCCTTTGGAGAGCAACGAAGCAGTTCCTTAAAGAGGCGGACGTATCTACCCCTTTGCAACGGGTAGACAATTCGAGGGCGAAGTCAGATGAAGAGAACGCAGATATTTTTGCAAGCACTCTGGAAAACACATTTCATCCTCATGCAGATGTTGAAGACGTTGAATTTACGCATCATGTGGAAGACTGTTTAACTGCTTCATTGCAGCTATCTTTACCGCCTGTCCCATTTCGGGAACATGAAATAAAAGAGGTTATAGAAAAATTACTAAGGAAGAAGGCTCCCGGATATGATTAATACCTGCGTGCGTTTTAAAAAAACTACCGTCTTCAACCTTCCGGTATCTTATGATATTATTCAACGCAATAACTCGGCTGGGTTGTTTTCCTTTACAGTGGAAGTTCGCTATAATTGTTTTATTTGCTAAACCAGGAAAAGATCCTCATTCTTGCACTTCGTACAGACCTATAAGTCTACTCCCCGTTTTAGGAAAGGTTTGCGAAAGTCTTCTGCTTCCTCGAATACTACTTCATTGCACTGAATCCAACACGATCCCACCACACCAGTTCGGGTTCCGGCAGGGTCATTCTACGATCCAACGACTGCATCGAGTCACTGATTTCTTAACGGAGAGTTTGGAAAGAAAGCTCTACGCCACAGCAGTACTTCTTGACATACGTGCTGCTTTCGATCGGGTGTGGCACGCCGGGTTAATTTATAGGTTAAAAGAAATCCTCCCAGACTCATATTTTCTGGTAATGAGGTCATTTTTAGAAGATATATTCTTTCAGGTGAAAGAAGGAGATGCTTTTTCTAACACCCACAAAATCAATGCCGGCGTTCCTCAGGGTTCTATCCTTTCGCCTGTTTTTTTTACACTTTAAACTAGCGATATGCCGTTGAAGAACAATGCACTTATTGCAACGTATGCAGATAATACTGCCATTATTTGAAGAAGTGAAACAACAGAAGGAGCATCAAGAAAGGTTCAACAATATCTGAGCAAACTAGAAACCTGGCTTAAGAAACGGAGGATAAAGGTTAATCCTGAAAAGTCCGTCCAGGTCACCTTTTCCCTTCGTAGAGGCAGCTGTCCGCCGGTAACCCTGGGTGGGGTCAACATACCAACTGAAAACAAAGTGAAGTACTTAGGATTATGGTTAGACAGGCGACTGACGTGGAATGAACGTCTCAAAAGCAAACGCTTATTACTAAACTATCGCCTCAGATGTTTGTTCCACCTAGTTAAACCGCGTTCTCGTCTACCACTGAAACAAAAAACTACCATTTACAAGACTTTGCTGAAACCTCTCTGGCTGTACAGAATACAGATTTTTGGTGCTGCTGCTTGAACCAATTTAAACAAAATACAGGTATTTCAATCTAGATATTTAAGGCTTGCCACTGGAGCACCTTGGTATGTGAGAAACGACACCCTTCATTCTGATCTTTGTATTCCCTACGTAAAAGACGTTGCACGACAACTTTATCAAAGTTTCTTTGATAAATTGCAAAATCATGCAAACGACCTCGCTCAACAAATGGCCATTCAAAATTTTCCAAATTTTCTTTGATGTAGGTATCTGTCTTTGATGACAGGGATAGGGATCTTCTTCGATAACATTCTGTTACCGTTCTTCTATCATTATCTTCATCATCAACATCACATCTTCTTAATTTCTTCACCGTTGGGCTTTCATTTTCATTTCCATCAAGATCATCTCCATCATAGCATGATTACGTCATCTTGGAGGATACACTGCTGGCTGTGACCCCTCCTTCCACGCCTAATAATAACTCTCATCAAATCTAGTGGTTGTGCTTTAATGTATAGTATAGTGTTCTAGATTTATAAAATCAAAGACAAAAATAATACAATAATTTCTTTATTATTTACGTCAATCACATTGACGTATTTAATTTAGGCTGATTTAACTAAACGGTTTAATTGTCACACCATTCGGAACCATAAACGAGTTGGAGAAACTTTGAAAAACATCATAGTAACGGATCCAAATCTTGATTTGTTTTGGTAAATATATTATATATTATTTTATTAGTTTTTCTTGCCTTGTATGACTGTACAGGAAAGAAAGTAATGTTTTATGTTTTCATGTCGATTTTTTGAAATTGAGTTTTCACTAAAAGTACAAGTTTTCAGCATCCCTGAACCCAAAACTCATGAGCGGAATAGCCTAAGAAATTAAATTTGGAAGTTAAGTTAGGTACCACAAGGAAACCCGACATGGACGTTTATATTAAAAATCTATCAACCGGAATTAGTAGTTTATTCGTGCAGATTTTAACTTTTTACAGATGTTTTCATCCAGACCCTAGCAGGGAATCGGACCCGGAACCTCCGCGTTGTAGGCTAACACGTTATCCCCTACGTCACGGAGGTGGCCATTTTTCATTTTATGTTGACGTTTTCATTATACGACACAAAGGTTTTATTTCAGTATTATAATGTCTAACGGAGGAAAAGGACGGTCACGTCGGGAATTGGAGAGACGGAGAGAATAAGGCCATGACGGCTAGAAATTGAAAAGATGATACCTTTGATAGGAAATAGTGGAAACTGGGGACGGAGAAGCGACGACAGCTCTAAAAAAATCCATTATACAGGGTGTCTCACGGGTAACCCGACAAACTTCTAAGGTGGTTTCCTTAGCGTCCGGAAGCGCTTCGTTAGCGAGTTACGGCTAGCGAAAGATTTCGCCCTGGGCTCAGAACATACGCCTAAATAAAGTCATCCTAGAGGTCTAGGAACCCAATTTTATGAGTAGATTTGATGGTTTCTTATGTATTTTGACCCGAAAAATTGAATAAAATAAGTTTCAGAACCATATCTCTAGTGCTTTTTGTAATATCCAACGCAAAACGGATAAATCTGTGCATACAAATACGTTTTTTTAGGTTTCAAGAACAATAAATGTGTCAAATGGCTAAAATTTGAGTAAATTTAATTAGCAAAATTTGTAGAGATTTTAATTCTGAAGAGAATGATGTAAAATAGGCCAATAAAAAACAAACACAAAGTTTAAAAAATTTATGTTTAATTAAATTAACTTATACGAAAAATAAGACAGAAAATTTATTTGCGGTTTAATTGCGAATACAGTATTCAGTCAATTAAATAATTACAAAAATTTACATTATGATACATTGTAGGTTGAGAAATTTGTAAGGTATGGATATTGAAATAAAAGATTCAGCAATTAGGCTAAAATGTTTTGTGTTAACGAAGAACGTTAATTAAAATGATATAGCATTTTCTGTCTTATTTTTCGTATGTGTTGATTTAATTAAACATAAATTTTTTAAATATTGTGTTCGTTTATTATTGGCCTATTTTACATCATTCTTTTCATAATTAAAATCTCTACAAGTTTTGCTAAATAAATTTACACATTTATTAGCCATTTAACACAATTACTGTTCTTCAAACCTAAAAAACGTATTTTATGCACAAATTTGTCCGTTTCTCGTTGGATATTACAAAAAATACTAGAGATATGGTTCTGAAACTTATTTTAATCAATTTTTCGGGTCAAAGTACATAATAAACCATCAAATCTACTCATAAAATTGGGTTCCTAGACCTCTGGGATGACTTTATTTAGGCGTATATTCTGAACCCAGGGCGAAATCTTTCGCTGGCCGTAACTCGCGAACAAAGCGTTTCCGAGCCCATTTTTATATAAACTTTTTTATTATATTGATGAGAGAAAACCACCTTAGAAGTTTGTCGGGGTTACTCGTGAGACACCCTGTATATGAATATTATATACAGAATGAGTCTAAAAGGACTTTACAACTTTGAAAGCAATTAGAAATTTATTGATATAACTCACAGAATCGATATAGGTGTCATTTTGTAGCAAAACACTTCTAATTTGACTCGCGTAGTGCCGTAGTACCAAATTCCGCCACTGATAGCGCCAGCATAGTTCATAAAAATGGCTACTTTCACTGGTGCGGAGAATTATGTACGAAAATGTTGAACGGGATAGAGGAAGATGAGACACTCATGAACTCAATAATTTTCAGCGATTAGTCTACATTTCATATCAGTGGCAAGCTAAACACCCACAACTGCAGAATCTGGGGGAGCGGAAACCCAAGAAAACCTTTGAATACGTTTGTGACAGCCCAAAAGTGAATGTGTTTTGTGCCATTCATAAATTTAACGTGTACAGGCCTTATTTTTTTATGAAGAAAAATGTCAATGGTATCGCATATCTGGATATGTTGAAGAACTTTTTGATTCCTATTGGATAATGATGAACAGCAAGATGTGCCGTTCTACTACCAACAAGACAGGGCACCGCCACATTTCCTTTCAGAAGTTCGGGATTTCCTAGATAGTCGCTTCCGATGTCGGTGGATTAGGCATGCAGAGCCAATTGCATGGCCACCTCGCTCCCCTGAGTTGACACCTATGGAATTTTTCCTCTGGGGTTTCATTAAAGATCAGGCGTATGTTCCACCCTACCAGACAATCTTGCAGATCTGAAAAACATAATCTACGCTGCGGTTACAGTAGTTATGCCCGATTTGCTTGAACGAGTGAGGCGAGAAATTTTGAGTTTGCCACTTCACCATGGCAGTCACATCGAACCTAAATGAGACTTTTATGGTAAACTTGAAGTATATTACTACAAAATGACATCTTTATCGATTCTGTAAATTATATCAATAAATTTCTAAATGCTTTCAAAGTTTTGAAGTCCTTTTAGACTCACCCCTATTATAGTATCTAATCTTGGCTTGTTTTGAGAGTACTTTTTTCTTATATAAGTGGTGAGTTCCTCGAAGTGCACCGGCCACCTTTCCTTGTCTGTTGTTCACTTCCTTGTCGCTGGTTTCTGGTTGTATTATCTTTGAGAGGTACTTGAAGCTATCTACTTTTCCAATTTTTCCGTATTGTGTCTTCAAGTGACGCGGGGCTATTTTGGGGTTCGTTAAGTATTTTGTTTTCTCAAAGGAAATCTGTAGTCCTAATTTTACACGTTGATTTGTTTCATTGCTGTTTCTGTGTTCCTAGAAACGATTGCTAGGTCGTTGGGAAAAGCAAGGCAGTTTATTTTTATACCGTTCCTTGATCCTTCCATGTGTACTTGGTTTAACAATCCTTTTTGGCAATTCCCATTTTCCATTTCTAAATGACTTTCTACAGCACAGTTAAAAGCACCGGTGACAGTTCTTCACCTTGTCTAACGTCGATTCTGATTTCAAACTCTTCGGAGATTTCCCCTCGAAATATTTTTTGATCCTGTCTGTGTTGAATAAAGTTTCTTAATGATTGCCGTTGTTGTACTGTACACTCCCAATTCTTCTAAAATATTCCATTCTCGTTCTTATACACCAAAAAGCGTTCGGAGCGATTAAAACCCGGGGTTGGTCGGTAACCATTTTTTACCGAGTTAGCGGTATTTGAACATTTGAGTGAAGTTTAGCGTCAATAAATGATCCTCCGTATTTTTCACTAGAATAGAGGTTGTTTTACATTTTGCGTCATTCACTCATGTTTAAAATTATGTTATATTTTGCATTTACATTGTTTAATAATAATTAAACATAAGTTATAAATATGTTTTTATAGTTACATTGGAAAGAGATAGTCGTGTGAGTTTGACACACCACCATTTTGATAATAAATTGATAAAACGTAGGTTTTAACATTGGTAAATTAATATTTTACTGAATACATTTAGGAAAACATTGAGCAACAGGTATTACATATTATTTTGAACTCAGTCACATTGACGCATTAATTTATGCTGTTTTAACGTTACGGCTTAAATCGGTAACATAAATTGTAACCAAAACTTAGTTAACAGTAACTAAATATAGCATTTTATCAGATCCCAAATCTTCATTTTTTTGGTAAGTAAATTAAATTATCTTTTATTAGTTTTTTGTGTCCTGTATAGGAATAAAAAATTAATGTTTATGAGTGAATGATGCAAAATGAAAATCACCCTCAGTTTGGCTTAATAATACGGAAAATCGCTCTTTTACACTAAATTAGGCTCTGTTACGGAATATGCTTGAAATAAAAGTTGTAGATCTTTTAATTTCCTATAAATTTGATTTTACACATTTGTCATTAAATGCGTACTAAGGGCGTAATCTTAAAAAAATACATTTTTACAGATTTTCATGAAAAAAAAGAAAAACACTAGTTACCGCTAAACTAAGGGTTATACAAAGAAATGTTAGAAATAAAAAACGTAGGTTTTTAAATTTTCTGCAACTTTGATGTATACCTACAGTTTTGCCCTAAAATGTATATTAAGGCCGCAATCTTAATAAACCCATTTCTTCTACGAGAGTATAGCCTCCCCAAGAATTTCAGCAGACATGGCGCCTACCCTATCTTGTAGAATGTAGAGCATAACAAAATATAGTAAATAGACAATTTAAAAAAAAATTGCAGTAGCCGTTTTACAGAAAATCGCAAAAAGTTAAAAATTACACAAATAGCTACTACTTCGGGTAGACCGATTTTGATGAAAATATTCGTGCCGGGTCCTCTTGCAGTACCTAACTTGAGGTACAAGTTTCAGCTTCGTAAGATGTCCCGTTCTTGAGATATTATGTTCATACAAACGCACACACGCGTGCGCACACATACACACACAGACCAACCGCTAAAACATATTTTTGGGCTCAGGGGGGTCTGAAAACGATATATCCGGTGAAATTTTGACTTAAAACAATCGACATGAAAACAATACTCTGCATCCTATATTTTATATTCATATAGGCAACAAAAAGTAAAAAGCTAAACGAAAGAAATCAAATAAATTTACTATTTAATAATGACATGACCTAGAGGCCGTCTGCAAGGTTGAAGATAAGAAAACAAAAATCGCTTCACTAATTACAACAAATAAATTAATTTTAACCCTTTTTTTATAAATTTATTAAAATTGAAATTCGACTTATTACTAATTATCAACAGGTAAGCATTATTTATTATCTATTCATTAGTCTACCCACATCACGTAGCCACCTTGCATTTACAAAGGAGAAAGTCACATCTCAGTTTAGCTTCAATTAGTGATTTTCCGTATTTTATCATTGAAATCGGTGAAAAGTATGTACTTTGTAATATTGCATTCTTCACGAATTTTAGGACAAAAGTGTACTATAACTGAAGTTACTGAATAGTAAAAATCCTCAAACTTTTATTTCAAGCATTTTTTCCACAGAATTCAATTAGTGATTTTTTTAGCGTCGCTAAGTGTTTAACGTGTCTTTGTAAATTTTAATTTTGTGTCCTTCACTTTTGATTAAACAGGTATAATATTGGTAATTATTTACATTGGTAAGAAGAAGTCGTGTGAGTGTTTCACACCAGATTTTTATTATCGCTATCCATTCATGATCAAAATTACTTCATGTGTTTTATTATTTTAATTGGAATAAGGAAAGTCGTGTGAAAGTTTCTCATCAGATTTTGTTTTTAAAAATGAAGTTCCAGTGAAATAATTTTAACACCAGTGTTTCTAATGTTACAGATTAACAAAGGATGAAGTGTTATTCACTACTATGTGCATTACTATACGTACTGCAATTCGTACATACTGGATACGCTGTCACTTTTGGTAAACCTAACAACGATTACCTTGACGATAATCACATACCCGAATGTGACCTGGTTGAACAAAAAGATAAAGCAGTGGTGACAGAACTCGTCGAACATTTTTGCCAGGTGTATCATGTGACAGGTCGCAAATTATCAATATGTCGCATGGCTATATGGCCGTATTTGGCTGTCGCAGTCGAAACAAAAGAGTCTATAGAAAAAGTAAGTTAACATACTGCGATACTAAGTTTCGGGATCTGGGTAAAATAAATAATTAACACACTACAGTTTAAAACTACAAGTATTTATTACAGACTAAAAATTACAATGAATAAAATGTCTTAAATCTACTAGGAAATTACAAAATTAGTGAAGTTAAATTATTTACAATAAATAAAAAAACTAATTATAATTAACTAATAACATTAAATAAACTTAACCAACTACAAGAGTATCTCGCACTTAATTAAACTAAAATACTACTTACAAACAATACAAAATAAACGTTAGACAGTATAAGCTACAGTAACGTTGACCTTCTCCGAATGTAACTCTTACGAACCACGCAATTCACTCACTGAATGACAGACAGATCAAGAGTAAACTAAAACTTCAAGACGGTCCGCTCTTTATATAGGTGTCCTAGCTTCTAGAAAATACTCCATTACCAAAGGTAGAAAAATACAAAATCTTTCTTTCGAGTTTCTGGATAAATCTTAACAAAAGGTATTCAAATTAGGATTCAATAAAAGGGGTTACAGAAGGGCCAATTACCTATAAATAGGTACACCGACCCCTCAGGTAGTTCGCCGTCACACAATAGTCTATTCAACACCTTTGCTTTTATATGAAATATTTTTAACTATTTCTTGGAAACCCTATTTTATTAACTCTTATTATTTACATTAACATTTTAAAATCTCAGTTCTCGTAGGGAATTCTGGAACGAACACTTTCTTTTTAGGTATTGTCACAATATAGAGTAAAATTCGTTGAATACGCTCACAGTTAATACGATTTCCCGTTTAATACGTGCAAATTCCCACTTTTTGCGCTCTGTTTTTATTTAAATAAATTTTAAACAATAATACAGTTAGTCCTCGATTTACCGTTCTCCCATTCACCTTGGCTCGCATTTAACTCACTCATTTGAGAATAGAAAAAATTCACCCTTTAAAAATTTCAACACCTTTAACATGTTATTCACTTCGGTAATTTATTTAGTCAAGTGGTAATTATACTCCTGAGTAATAAACGTAAATGACTACCATCAAGGACAAGAATTTTTTTTATAGCGTACAAGAATTTCTTTCTAAATATTAGTAGTAGAACAATATGTGATTGAGTTATGTATTTCAGGGGTTATTACTTCTTGACAGGTCCTTCACTCTCCCGGCAGTCTCCTGGATGCAAAAACACTTCATATCACTACACAACTGGATAAATTAGCTACTGCGATGTCAATTGCAAATCAATATATCATGGTAACTACAGTGCGTGATATCTAAAAAAACAGAGAATATTTTTTATCTATCACAAATTCTTCAGGTTCAACTCAGAATTTGAAAAATCGATGTAAAATATCGACTTATGAATAATTGGAAAAAGTCACGGTCCAGTTTTAAGTCAAGAGCAAGCCGTAGGAATGCTTATTAACGCCCCTATTATATTAGAAAATGGCAAAATATTTCAAAAAAATTATTTAATTTCATTATGGGTTACTACAACCTATTCCAAAATGAACGACCTTTTACATTCACCATTTCAAGCTTAATCGCTATTATTTACACTGGAAAGAGAAACTTATTCGAGTGTATTACGTAACATCTGTTACTTTCTCCTGCCCTACATGATTATATAGGGAAATAAAGTAATTTATTATTTTCATCTCGATTTTTCGAAATCGAGTTTTCACCCAATATACAATCATGTTTTCAGGTCCTCTGAATCCAAAAATATCCTTTAGCGATTAATCTTTGTGTGTGTGTGTGTGTGTGCGCGCGTGTGTGGGTGCGCGCGCGTGTGTTTGTGAACAAAATATTCAAGAACGGAATAGCTTGCGAAGTTGAAACTTGGAACTTACGTTAGGTACCACTAGGGGACCCGACACGAACATTTTCATCAAAGTCGTTCAAACGGAAATAGTAATAAACGGTGATAATGGAAATAGTATTCGTGCGATTTTTCTAGTTTTGCAATTTTCTCAGAAACGGCTTCTACGAATTTTTTAAAAATCTCATAATCTTCTAAATGTTTTTGCTCTACAAGGTAGAGTAAGCGCCATATCTGCTGAAGTTCTTGCGGGCCCTGTGCTTTCGTGATAATTTTTTCTCAAAATTGCAGCCTTAATATGAATTCTAGACCAAAAGTCTACTATCGAAGTTTTAAGCAATTAAAAAATCGACCATTTTTTTTATTCTAAACATTTTTGTACAACGCTTGGTTTACCGTCAAAATAGTAATATTCTGTATTTTTTTCATCAAAATCGGTAAAAAGTGGAAGTTTTTAATATTATGGCCTTAGTATGCATTTTACCAAACGTGTATGTATTTTAAATTTAAAGAAAATTAAAAAATCAACAACTTCAATTTTTAGAATGTTTTTCTACAAAGCAAAGTTTAGCATCAATTAATGTGTCACCGGATGGCGACATTAAGTGGCAAACCTTATCTGTTTGGTGGCACTGAAAAGGGCCGTTTATGTGTGTGTCCACCAGGGCGGACAGAGGTAGTTGATGGCCTTGAAAAGGTCCGGCGTAAACCTTAATGAGTTGGTCCTGAGAAGGACCGTTGTGCCGGTCTCGAAGGAGACCGGTGTAGGCAGCGCGTGGTTGCGACGAGAGCCGTGGCTCAGGTTGATGGCCCTGAAAAGGACCGGTTAAAACCTTAATAAATTGGTCCTGAAAAGGACTGTTGTGCTGGTCTCGAACGGAGACCGGCGTAGGCAGCGTGTGACTGCGGCTGCGAGAGCTGCGGTGACGGCCGCTGCGTCGCTGGCTGCTGCAAGTCCCAGAACATCTTCCTTCTTTATCTCGTGGATGTAGTCAGTCGATCTTCGTCGGAGATGTAGAGCGTAATGACAAGCGGCTCAGTGCACTGCGCTTATATAGCACTGAGAGCGTTGTGGTAGGAGGCGGTAACTCGCTCAGCCTTGGCAACAAAGACCTCTGACGGTACGCAGCCGAAAAGTTTGTCGGTAAGCCGCCAAAGGGCCTACCGCGCCGAAAAGGGCCGGAAGAAGTATTGAAGGCCGACATCACAGCAAATGATGTAATTAGTACGGGTGGCGGTGACAAATGATTTTCCGTATTTGTAATTTGAACACAGGTTGATTTTCATTTTACGTCATTCACTTATGATTAAAATTAGGTTATGTTTTTCATTTTACATTGTTTAATAAAGATAAAAAAATAGGTTACGTTTTATTATTTACATTGACAAAAGAAAGTTAAGTGTTTCACACCGTATGTTTTACAATGCTTAGTTTAGCGTGAATTAGTGTTTTTTCCATGGATCAAAATCAAAGTCCAACAAAGGTTGATTTTCATTTACCGTCATCCCCTCATGATTAAACTAAGGTTATGGTTTTTATTTTTTACATTGGCATGAGAAAGTTGTATGTATGTTTTACATGATTTGTTTTTGTTTTAGTTGGCAACGTTTTGTAAGAAACATAAACAGCAAGCATCCCATTGTTCCCGTCTTATGTGGCATTTTAGAACTTACTGCTTCAACATTGAAAGAGTACTTGAATTGTTGAGTAGAATTAACGCAGCAAAATATCTCAAGGATTATAATTACTTGGCGATTATCTTTTACTATGAGCATTACATTGGATTGCGGGAAGGCCCATTAGAAATTCTTGATCATTTCGAAGAACTCTTTCCTTCTTCTAAAAAATTTTACGTAGTGTGTAATTATCAAGCAATTCGAAACGATTTCAAGGAGAAACGACCGACCATAACAAATTTGGAAATTGTACCCTACAGCGGATGTACAACCACAGAAGTTTTGGCCATTCAAGAATTCTGGGCTTGGTTCACGTAATGATTTACTTATTAGTTTATTTAATTGTTTTATTATGTGCTTCTTTATTGTCCTTTTACCTTTTCTCACCACACTTTCCTACTCGACCAATCCCCGCAAAGTCATGAATATCTTTCCCCTCCAACTTTCTTATAATACTACACCCCATTCCCGACGATTCTTTCCTCATCCTTCGCCCCTCTTTTCCCCTCCACTTACACTATCACGTTTTCTCTCCTTCTCCCACCTGCCACCTCTCAACCCTCCTCCTAACCAATCGCTCTCATCGAGTCTGCGCACGCTCGCTTAGTGTGTATATGTGTGTGCGCGTGTGTAAGCGCACGAGCATATATATGTGTGATTGCGTGTGTACGTGCGTATAAACAAAATAACTTAACAACGGATAATTTTACAAAAATTTAAAACTCAAAACTTACGTTAAGTATCTTAAGAGGATTCGACTAGAACATTTTCATCAAAATCGGTCAACTGGATATAGTTGGCTAGTTTATTCGTGCAATTTTTTAGTTTTTCGCGATTTTCGCAATAACAGATTCTAAGATTTTGTGTAAAATCGCTTCATTTGAACATTTTTATAATCTACAAGATGAAAAATCGGATCTTTTTCATTATCCTACAAGAAACGTGCGGGATGCAGGTGAACGCCCATGAAACACTAGTAAAAAATTCTAACAGAATTCTTGTCATTAACTAAGAAAAATTTACCATTAGTATAGTAGGCTTGTACAACTACACACCGAAATATGCTACAATCCTCTATTGCGTTGTGGTGTGCCAACCATTAACACCATGAACAACCAATCATGAACGGTACAGTGTGTTGCAGTTTATTTCATGGTGTGCAAAGAGCATTGTGATCGTCACTTATTCCGACAGATTCTCGTAGGCATTGGTACTTACTGGCCTCCAAAATGAAACGTACGTGATATCGATACTCCACAATTAATTTAAATTAGCTAAAATTTACAGTCAATATTTTAGAATAAAATGAATGTAACAAGCTGATCAATTTTGTTATTTTTAATCGTAATGGGGCAATGGGAAAGTTAATAACTTTTTAACCCTGCTGGTGCTATGAAGTCGGATTTTTCAAAATTCCAGTTAAAAACAGATATAACTGCACCGGTAGGATGTTGAAGTCCCAGTGCGCATGCGCCAGAAAGTAGGAGTAAATCCCCACTACAAAATAGCCTCACTACGTTACTATCAAACATTCTGTTGCTGAGTCTCTACTGCGAAATACTACAATGGTGGGGGTAATGCTTCCCCCCCCCAAGGTTGACGTTTGGAACGCTCGCACTGCAATTTCCTTACGGTATGCCTATAATACAAGCCAAGTATACTCGTAAAAAATGGTTTTCTTAAAAATTGCGGCTTTAATATATGCATTCAAAAAAAAGCATAGTAAAAGTTCAATAGTTGCATAGTAAAAGTGTAGATAATCAAAGTGGTATAACATTTAAAAACCTACAACCTTTATTTCAAACAGTGTTTTGCATAAGGCTTAAACTAAGCCTTACCGCTAAACTAGCGGTAACTAATGATTTTTTTCATGAAAATCTATAAAATATATGGAATTTTTAAGATTGCGGTCTTTGTTTGCATTTTATGAGAAAAGTGGACGTATATAGTCAAAGTTAAAGGAAATTAAAATTCCTAAAATTTTTAATTCAAGCAGTTTACTCTACAGAAACTAATTTAGAGGCATTTACTGACTTACCGTATTTTTAAGTTCTACAGTAAGTAGATTTTCATTTTGCATCACTCATTATTAAAATTAGGTTATGTTTTTCATTTTACATTATTTATTAGTCTGAAAGTGAACCTTTGTAAATTTATACTCTCCTGGTATTCCCGGAACCGAAAAATTGATGGCAATGTAGTAATTAAACAAAAATAGGTTTTATGTTCATGATTTACATAGGCTAAAACGTCGTGTGAGTGTTTCAAACCCGATTTTCTTTTCTTAGTGTATTACGTCCCGTGCATACTTTTCGTTTCTTTTGTCTTCATTCTCTATCTTTTCAGCCTTGTATTTTGTCCAGGTTTAGTTGCAGTTAATGAGATGTGATAGCTGGATCTTCAGGAATTGACTGGACGGCAGTATCGTCGGCAAAAATAGCTGTTGTAATGTTTATAACTTTTAAAATTATTTTCTGTACGACAAACAGGGGACTGAAACAGGAATACGAAGCACCACACTCGCAAGAGAAAGTCACGTGAATGTTTCACACCAGATCATTTGAATTTATAATTATTTTTTTTTGTTCTAGTGAAACATCCCCTAACGTAACTACAGATGAATATTTGGAAGATGTTTATGAAGATGTTTGTATAATAAACGGAGATCCCATAAACGATTGGAACTCGTATCAATTAAAGGAAATGAGAGAAACATGGGAACGAAACGACGAGAAAACAATGCCAAGATCACTAAACCTTTTAAAGGGATTTTTAAGAAAAGCGAGACCAATAGCTCACTATTGGGTGACTCATGAAGAACACCAGTTTCGAAGTGATACTGGAAATTATTTGGTGGAATGGAAAGAATACGATTTTGAATTCATTTTTCATTATGTGTTCAAGGGTAAAATGATTCATAAAAATCGAATAAATTTATTGGCTCAAGCAATGAAGTTAGGGTACTCACAAAAAGATCTTGAACGGTTTTTTACTATAACTGAAGAAATTAATTTAAAAGACTTTAATTCGCCATCAGCTAGATTATTCATTTTGAAATCAATCGAAGAAGCTATACAGAAATATCGTTTGAAAAGGGAGATGAAAAAGAAAGATATTCAAATGAAACTTGAAAGCCGAAATCTCGATACGCCTGCTAACGGGTTTGATTGGGCAAATGAAAAAGAAGCTCGGAGTATTTCAGATCTGAACGATCACGTGTTATTGCTACTAAACATGTTTGCACCGACGGTAGGTTTCTTCAAGTTTCCTTTATTATATTATAATTATATTTGGAATCAGTTGTCCGTAATCAGTCAATATTTTGCACGATTCTTCACTTCTGTCAACCAACCGGCTGTCGTCCCGAATGACATTACGCTTGAAGCGAAGAAGAAGTTAAGCTACAGTCGCACTGCAGGTGGCTACTGCACACTGGAGGTGTCCAGGCAAGATGGAAATGGTGCCCGGATGCCCCTTCCACCTAAAACCAACACGTGTAATGTTATGGCGGTGGCCTCACTGTAGCCCCCTAGCACTTTTTAAAGCCGGGCGACTTGCCAGGCGTGCATCCTAGCTAACCAACCAGTCGGTTCGGTAGGTGTCATTCTTTTAAAGGGATTTTTAATAAAAGCGAGACCGATAGCTCACTATTGGGTAACTCATGAGGAACACCAGTTTCGAAGTGATACTGGAAATTATTTGGTGGAATGAACAGAATACGATTTTGAATTCATTTTTAATTTTGTGTTAGACGGTGAAATGATACATAAAAATCGAATCAATTTATTAGCTCAAGCAATGAAGTTAGGGTATTCACAAAAGGACATTGAACAGTTTTTTACTATAACTGGAAAAAATAATTTAAAAACCTTCGATTCGCCATCAGCTAGATTATTCATTTTTAAATCGATCGATGAAGTTATACAGAAATATCGTTTGAAAAGGCAGGTGAAAGTGGATTATTTTCAGAAGCTGATTGACAGCCAAGATTTCGATACGGATCCTAACAAGATGGGATTTAACAAATGAAAATAAAACTCGGAGTATTTCAGATCTGAATGTTCATGTGTCATTCCTACTGAACATGTTTGCTCCGACGGTAAAGTTTTTCAAGTTTCCTTTATTATATTATAATTATTATTTTTATTATTATATTCGGACTGAGGTGTCCGAAATCCATCATATTTTGCACGATTCTTCACGTCTATCTACCAACCGGCTGTCGTCATGAATAAGTCTTCTAGCTTATGCTTGAAGGGAAGGAGAATTCAGATATCAGGGCATTCCTGAGATTACGACTAAAGACGTAATTATTGTGATTAAAACAATTAAGCCTAAAGCGTCTGCTGAGGATTATTCCACCTTTTGCTGTCAAAGAAATTAGGGAACTGGTTGCTCCGGTACTGGCCTTATGTTCAACTGAAGTCGTCGTCGCGGATAATTTCCTATCATGTGGAAGAGGGCCACCGATACAAAAAAAAGGGTGATTGACATGACATGCAGAACTAACATCCCATTTCGGTTTTATGTTTGTTCTCTAAGATGTTTGAAAGAATTTATTCATAACTATCTGTAAAGAGTTTTAATCAACACGGGTTTCTAAAAAAGTGTTCAACGGCTACAAATTTGACCGAGATACCATCTGTAGAAAAGGTTGAAAAAACTTTACCTTGCAATTTAATAGAAAAGTCTATGCAGGTCGATTGCATATTCTTTGAATACTCTAACCAGTTTGGATTTATGAGCTAGAGCTATGTTGTAAGTGTATAATTACACTTAAAAAACTGATGCAAACGAATTACTTTAGTTAAAAAAAAAGATGTTGTTAACGTAATCAGCCGAAAGGCTGGTTTGATTCTATAGAGGCTTTACTAAGTATTTTTACGGTTAGTTCATCAAATACAGAAAAACTGCAGCGCTTTCAATCAAAATGCCTAAAACTAATTTACTGCAGCTCCATGGAACGTAACCAATGAAAAACTGCACAAAGAATAAACCTGCCCTTCATAAAAGAAGAATTAATAAAACGTAGGCTAGTGAGAAATATTTAAAAAAAAATAGATCTTCAAAATCCTTTTCCAGTTAACCTCCTTGTCAACAGCGAATATACTCACAAACTGAAATATTTTAAAACATTTGACTCACATTTACGGTTTTGTTAATCATTTAACTCATTTAATTTTTTACTCACTTCTACTACTAATTATCGTCATCTTATAATCGGCGTCATTATCATCTCCATTATGGTCATGGTCATCTTCAGCTTCAACTACTTCACGTTACAAGCAATTAATTCATAGTTCAATCAACTAAGTTTTATGTCTTGTTCACAATTTAGTCTATTATTTGAAACGCACTACTGAGTGTATTTTGTATTTTCATTCTAAGAACGTTATTACTTAGATTTTTATCATCTTTGCTTAATTACATTACATTACGAATTACATTTAGTTAAAAAAAAGATATTCTTAACGTAATCAGCCGAAAGGCTGGTTTGAACCTATAGAGGCTTTACTAAGTAAAACGCGGAATGTGGTGGTTTATAATTAGCCTTCCTCACTGAGTAGAAAAGTATGCTTATCAGCACGCCCAGCCCTCTGAAAATCATCTACTTTCCACCCTGCAAATGACATCTTCAATTTATTTACCACAAGATCTGGCTGTATAATGAAATTCATTGGTCCATAACAGCCAGGGGGAGCGTTAAATTACATGCACTCGATCTGCTAGTTACAGGGCTACAAAAAATAGTTTTGTTTTATTACATGATCAGGCAATTATATGACTGAAACATTTAAGGACAGAAGAGGTAAAGGTGTAAAAGTCACTAGTCAAGAGTTAAATCCTCTGAGAGTATGAATTTCATTACACAGCCAGACCCTGTGGTGAAAGAAGTGAAGGTGTTATTTGTAGGGTGGAAAGTAGATGGTTTTCAGAGGGTCGGGAATGCTGATAAGCATACTTTATCCACTCAGTGAGAAAGGCAAAGGTAAAACAGCTTACTCCTCTTTTTACTTAGTAACGCCTCTAGAGGTTCAAACCAGCCTTTCGGCTGATGACCTAAACAAAAATAAAAAAACGATTCGAGGTTTTTATGGTAAATTATTTTCTGTCTTTTCAGGGTCATGATTATTTTGAATTTGGAACCCATTTGGTTAACATCCATAGTTATTACCATGAAATCAGATGTTCACTGCCGACATTCAATTACTTACTGTATCTAGCCAAAATGAGTGGCCTTCACAGGGACATGGACAGAATCGGCGATTACCTGGATTATATGGCCAAGCTAGAAGATGGAGTTGAACGCCTCTTAAAACACCAAGAATATGATGAGGGGGGAAAAAAGAAGGTAGCAATACCAAAGCCAGTGCAGGTAAGTTCTCCTTCAAATTACTAATTACATTTTTGTACTCTTCTGATTACATCTGTAACCTCAGTTAACCCTATTATGGACGAAAGCTTTCTGTACCAAAAGAGCAACCGCAAGGCAAATACCGGATGAGGCAAAAGTCTGGAAACATTCATTACTTAACAGCTATTTCAGATGGAAAAATGAAACTTTTGAGACGTGTTATGAGTCGATATATTCAACTTTTTGTGATAGTATTGCAAATTAACCCCTTTTGTAGAAGTGGCTGGAGGTAGCAACTAAAAATTATGAATAATATACTTGGTGATGCGGGGGGCGCTACTATCCATGTTGCCTGAATCTGACTGTCTACCAGAATTTATTTGAGGGCACGCCCCAGACCACACAGAGCGTGCCCATAAAACTGCGGTTTAGCTACCCTATCCTCGCCTGCTTTCGAGGTAATGGGCGCCGGCCGTAGCACCTCCATGTGCTATTCGTAGTACATGGTTGTGCGTAGTACTTCCATGAGTGGTAGAGCCACGTGCAAAGCATTAGCGGCGTGACGAGCTCAAAGGCTACTCGTCCAACGTTTACACGAGTACTGAGGGGAGTGGGGCGCCCTGCGGCGTGACCGCCCCAACTCATTTGGGTTGGCCTCTCAGGGGTTGTGGGTTCGCCTTCTAGGTAGCATTCTGCGACTACTAAACTGATTAAATTCCTTCGGAATGGGTGTAGTTAGCCAAGGAGTGAACAGAATACGCGTGTCTACCTGAATTGAAATGCAGTCTGTCAATTCAGGTAGACAGTCCGACAGGATGTCACGTACACAAACTGGCAACATAAATAGTACCGCCCCCCCATCGCCAAGTATATTATTCAAAATTTTAAAAATTCTACCACAATATTGACCAATCAATTTTTCATATTATTAACATATTTGTTATAAGTTTTTTACGCTGAATAAAACAATAGTTTGCCCGTGCCGAACGATCGAACGGTTACAGAGATAGCAAAGGTTCAGAATATTTTTAATAATTCAAAATTTAAACAACGTACGCAATTTAAATTTTGTACACGCTGTAAGAATATAATTGTCTATGTTGTGTTAACATTTCAAACTTTTTGGTCAAATAGTTATCGAGTTACACGCCTCTAAACGCATGAAATTTGTTGCGGTAGCAAGAAACTGGAACTTTTTGTTTTCTAACCTCGATATGGCAATTTTTAAAGAACATTAAAAATATAGGACTATTAAAGGCCGACGCAGAATAAAATGAGCTAAATTTAATGTAAAGTACGTTAAAATCTGAATCATAGTTTTAAAGATGCAAGGGTTCAAACTTGGATATCTATGATTCTGAAACCGATAACAGTAGTGAGCGCCTATGTGTTCGTCCGAAAAAAGAACTGGAAACGGATCGCCATGAGCACGTTGGGAGCATGTTATGAGCATCGTCCAAATTTATAACGAACAAATTGCTAGTGTCGTCTATACGCAGTTTAACACTACAGACAATAAAAAAATTTAAAACTTCATTTTCAACATCAATATTGGTGTAAATACACCTCTAGATAAGTTTAAACAAATAAATATCTTCAGTTTTTTACTTTCTCATACCTATATGAATATGTAGGAAGGAAAATATTGTTTCCATTGCGATTTTTCGAAATCGAGTTTTCACCGTATATACACGTTTTCAGACCCCCTTAACCAAAAAACGAAGTTTTTAGAGATTGGTCAGTGTGCGTGTGAACAAAATATCTCAAGAACGGAACATCATACGAAGTTAAAACTGGAAACTTAAGTTGGGTACTGCTATAGAACTCGACACGAACATTTTCATCAAATTCGGTCAACCGGAAGTAGTAGATTATTCGGGCAATTTTTCACTGTTTAGTGATTTTCTCACAAACGGCTACGGTTTCTTTTTTAAATCGCCTCATTTAATACATTATTTATGCTCTACGAGCATAAGATCTCGTGTGACATATATCTCGTATAAGATAGGGTTAGCGCCATTTCTGCTGAAATTCTTGGAATGGTTGTTCTTTCGTAAAAAAAAACAGTTTTTTTAAGATTGCCGCTTTAATATGCATTTTAGCGCAAAAGTGTATAATCAAAGTTGTAGAAAATTTAAAAATCTACAACTTTTATTTTAAACATTATTTTGTATAACGCGTAGTTTAGCCGTAATTCGTGATTTTCTGGTTTTTTTTCATGAAAATCTGTAAAAAAAATTTTTTTAAGGTTTCGCCTTTAGTATGCATTTTATGACGAAAGTGTATGATAAAATTTATAGGAAATTAAAAGATCTACAACTTTTATTCCAAGCCTTTTTCTTGCAGAGCCTAGTTTAGCGTGAAGGAGTGATTGTCCGTATTATTAAGCCAAACTAAGGTTGGTTTTCATTTTGCATCATTCACCCATGAATAAAATAAGGTTATATTTTTTGAGTTTAGGTTTTTGTTCATTTCTAATGTTTTATGATAATTTATAATGTTTCAAATGTTTATTATATTTCGTTGGTTTACTAATGTTAGGTTATATTGTTCAATATTTTTATTGGCTAAAGAAAGTCGTGTGAGTGTTTCACACCAGATTTTCTTTTTTTTAATAATAGTAAGTTTTGTATTTAGTAGTCAATGTGTGAAGCATCGTTTTACATACCTCAGTTTAGCGTCAATTAGTGATTTTAGGTGTATTTAAGTTCTACAGAGGCTGGTTTTCATACGACGTTTACTCATGATTAAACATAGGGTATTACTTTTTCTTGCCCTGTATGAATGTATAAAAAGTACCTTTTGTTGTGTGTGTGTGAAAAAAAAATCGTAAGAAGTTGAAACTGGGAACTGAAGTTTAGTACCACTAGAGGATCTGGCACAAACATTTTCATTAAAATCGGTCTCCAGAAGTATTAGTTTATTTGTGTAACTTTTCACTTTTTTGCGGTTTTTCAAAAACGGCTCCTACGATTTTTTTAAAAATCGTCTCATTTACAACATTTTTTATGCTCTTCAAGATTAGGGTAAGCGCCATGTCTACTAAAATTCTTTGGAAGGCCGTGCCCTAGTAGAAAAAAAAAGTTTATTTTTTTAGAATGTATTTAGGGCAAAAGTGTATCTAATTAAAGTTGAAAACATTTTTAAAACGTACAACTTTTATTTCAAATATTCTTTTGTACAACGCTTACTTTAGCGGTTATTTGTGATCTTCTGTTTCTTTTTTAATAAAAATCCGTAAAAAATTTTTATTTTTAAGATTTCGGCCTTAGTATGCATTTTGCAACATAAGTAGACCTATATACAATCAGATTTATAGGAAATTAAAACTTTTTAATAGGAAATCAAAACTTTTAATTTCAAGAATTTTTCTCTACAGAGCCTAGTTTAGCATCAAAGAGATTTTCCGTAATATTAAGGCAAACTAAGATTGGTTTTCATTTTGCGTCATTCACTCATGATTAAAATTAGGTTATGTTTTTCAGTTTTTTTGTTTATTTAAAGTTGCATAAACAGCTTGATCATTAGCGACTACGGTGGATTAAGAAACTGTAATGATGGGTTCTAGCACGTAATAATTTCCAGACCCTACCTGGGAATCAAATCCGGGACCTCCGCTTAGTAGATGTTTTGTTTACTAATGTTAGGTTATATTGTTTATTTACATTAGTAATACAAATTCGTGTGATTCACACCAGATTTTTTAGCGTAGCAAATATGTACTAGTTTCAATAAAATAAAATTGTACTTCGGCCTATACCTTTAAACTTCTTTAATTCTAAATTTCTTTAATTCTGACGCCTAACCTATTATTTTGCTTTATATTTTCGTATATTTGGAAATTCGGCAAAAAGGGCGTTTATATGAATAAATTCGTGTTATGTTATTCGAATTTGTAATATTACAATTCTATCCTAATGGTAATATTACAAATTCGTTTTAGCTTTCGCAAATAGGGATTACTTAGGGTCTATTTTTATCTTTTTAATTTGTTGATAAATTAGTTTCATTTAATGAACATGTTAACAGGGTTGTATTAGTAGTTAATAAAATAAATGAATAATGCTTTGAATTGAGTAATAGTCTGATTTTGATTCAATATGAAATCAAAATAAATTTGCCATTCAGCATTGTGATGTAACTTATGTTCAACGCGTGTATGGTCCGTAATAGATTTTTTAGTTCAATGTTCTTTTTGAGACGAAGGTTCCTGGTTCAAATCCTAGTAAAGGTAGTTACTTTTATACGGATCTGAATACTAGACAGTGGTTACCGGTGTACTTTGATGGTTTGGGTTCAATTAACCATACTCTCTCAGGAATGGTCGGCCTGGGTCTGTACAAGACTACACCTCATTTACACTTCATACACATCATCCTCATCTCATTGGGTCATGGGGTTGCTTATTGTTCTAAATTGAACAGATTGCAACGTACACAAATTAGGAATAAAAAAAAAAAAAAAAAAAAATGTTCTTTTTTTAATTGTTGTACAAAACCTTCTTTATCCATAGTCATTAATCATTACTTAAATTTTGAATAATATATTTTAATTCTTTGTTATTTAATTTTAAAAATAACAAAATAATTAATAATTTTTTAAAATATTATTAGGTTGTAAAAAAACTAATTTGTTAGAATTTTCAATAAATTTATAAATTTAAATATAATTACATTAACATTAATTATTTTTGAACAGCTGTTTCGATTTTATTACTAAATTAATTTTTTTTTCAAATAACATTCAGTGATTTTGTACAACAGCTGATAAAAATGAATAGGCGAAAACACTGCATGTAGACTTCGTGAAATTTAACTATATAGAAGCCTCGACTAGTTTAATGACGTAGTAAGGTGCGGCACAATATGGTCACCACAATATTAAAGCAAGACGAAATCATTTTCATTTGCAAACTTTTTATAATCGACAATTTGGACTAATTTAAAAAAAATTGCAATTATTATAGTATGACAATTTTAAATTCATTAAAGAACTAGTCGGGACTTCAAGTGAAATCTCACAAAGTCATAAAAACAAACCAAATTTTTGCCTGCTTCTTCATAAGATACACTTATTTTTGAAAATATCAGAAAGTCTAAATTAAATAAAAGTCAGCTATTCAGCTATTCAGTGTCTGCTAAAATTCTGGGGGAGGCTGTGCTCTCGTACAAAAAAATTATATTTTTGCAATATTAATATTAAATGCAATATTAATATTGCAGCTTTAATAAGCTATGCATTTAGGGTAAAAGTGTATTAATCAAAGTTGTAGAAAATTTCAAAACCTACAACTTTTATTTCAAACTTATTTTGTACAACGCTTCCTTTAGCAGTTATTAGTGATTTTCTGTTTTTTCATGAAAATCTGTAAAAAATCATTGGAGTTAATAAGATTTCGGCCTTAGTATGCATTTTACGACATAAATATGAATAATCAAATTTATAGGACATTAAAAAACCTTTAACTTATTACAACTATTATTTTAAGCATTTTTCTCTACAGAAACAGCCCAGTTTTACAGAACAGCGTCAAAGAGTGATTTTTTTGTAATATTAAGCCAAATTAAGGTTGGTTTTCATTTTGCATCATTCACTCACGATTAGAATTAGGTAATATTTTTCAGTTTTTTGTTTATTTAAAGACGCATCAACAGCTTGATCATTAGCGACTATGGTGGGTTAAGAAACTGTAATGATGGGTTTTGGCACATATCCATTTTCAGACCCAAGCCGGGAATGGAACCCGGGACTTCCGCTTAGTAGGCTAGCGCGCTATCTAACACGTCACAGAAACGGCCATTTTTCATTATACGTTGTTTACTAATGTAAGGTTATATTGCTAATTATTTAAATTGAAAAAATAAAAACGTGCGTGTGTTTCACACGAAATATTTTTTCATTGTTTGTTGTATTTTGTTTACAGGTTTTGGCATTTCACGTGAGATTACTAAAATTGGATACTCCGCGGCAAGCGGAGTACGTGGACAATGATCCAGAGAGTCAGTTTACCACATCCCATCCGGTGACGATAACTGCAGCAATCAAATCACTTGTGAGTCTTTGATGGAATCTTATACCAGAACCAATTTGTAACAGATTTCAAAGATTTATTGTCTTATAAAATGTTAACTGTTAAAAATTTACATTATTTTTGTTAAAAATTTTCTCCCGCTCCATTAACTTTCCCTAAACTGCAGGCCTACTACTGTTTGTGGGACAGTATTAATCGTTCAGAAATAAATTTTTAAAATACACACAATCAAACAGGACCGTTTATTACTGAACTGCCGACTAAAACTTCTACATTCCCTACTTCACAAACAATCAAAATTACCATTGACACAAAAAAATTACGCTTATATTCTTCTGTTTTAAAACCTATATGAACCTACGGCTCCCAAATTTACGGTTCCACCGAACCCTCTAACTTACAACGAATTCAGCCATTCCAGTCAAAAATATTACGCCTTATAGCAAAAGCACCCTCTTTACGTTAGCAACACAACCTTACAGATTTGAAAACACCATTTGTACAAAATTCCATCGAATACCTATACAAACGCTTTCACGACAAATCACAAAAACCCGAGAAACCTCTGGTATGTTCACTTTCCATATTACATCTACCTGGTAATCCCGCTAGACGCCTTAAAAGACGCTAGAGTTGAGACCTATTACTTTAGTATACAAATTTTATTTTTCGGGAGGCACCAATGGGGCCCTTCCTTATCATATCATTTACAAAATTACCTATCATAAGCGCCACGTTCACCTGTGAAATTTCACAGTTGTAAATAAAAAATTACAGAGAAAAAAGTTATAATTTGAAAACCACCTCACTTAGCAGAGTTTTAAACAGTTTTTCAAAATACAACCCGTAAGTACAATAGAAGAAACAAATACAGGCAAAGAAAGAAACGCACTGTATATCATAATTCTCTCATTTCGCCTGAAAATGTTATAACATGCTACTTAAATATCTGTTGTGAAACACTCACACGACTTTCTCATGCCAATCCTAATAATGAACCATATAACCTAACTAAATTAGTAATATAACATTAGAAATAAACAAAACGAACTAACCTCAAAAAACATAACCTTATTTTAATCATGAGCGAATGATGCAACATGAAAATCAACCTTAGTTTGGCTTAATAATATAGAAAATCACTCTTTCCCGCTAAACTAGGCTCTGTAGAGAAAAATGCTTGAAATAAAAGTTGTAGATCTTTTAATTTCCTATAAATTTTATGGTATACACTTTTATCGTAAAATGCATAGTACTAAGGCCGAAAGCTTAAACAATCCATTTTTTTACAGATATTCATGAAAAAAAAAACAGAAAATCGCTAATTACGGCTAAACTATGCGTTATACAAAATAATGTTTGAAATAAAAGTTGTAGGTTTTAAAATTTTGTACAACTTTGATTATAAACACGTTTTCCCTGAAATTTGTATTAAGGCCACAATCTTAAAAAAACAGTTTTTTTCTAGGAGAAAACAACCTTCCCAAGAATTTCAGCAGACATGGCGTCTTCCCTATCTTGTAGCGCATAAAAATGTAGTAAATGAGGAGATTTAAAAAAATTGTAGGAGCAGTTTTTGAGAAAATCGCAAAAAAGTGAAAAATGACACGAATAAACTACCACTTCCGGTTGACCGATTTTGATGAAAATGTTCGTGTCGGGTCCTCTAGTGGTAAATAACTTAATTTCAAGTTTCAACTTTGTACAATGTTTCGTTCTTGAGATATTTTGTTCACATACACATACACACACACACACGCGCACACACACACACACACACACACACACACACACACACACACACACACACACACACACACCAAGTACTAAAAACATGTTTTATGGGTTCAGGGGTCTGAAAACGTGTATATCCGGTGAAAACTCTATTACGAAAAATATACATGAAAACAAAACTTTTTTTCCTATATATTCATATTGGCAAGAGAAATATATAATAGTATAATTAATTAGTAAAAATATAACAGAATAGAATCAAAATAAATTTAGGAATGAAATACAGAAATGGGTATCGGAGGGGGCATCATGTAACTAACGGTCACGCAAAAAGTTATATGTGAGCTCCCAACATTTTTTTTTGTAGTAAATTATTTTCAGATTAGTAAACAAATCTTACTCTTGCGGTATATGAATATACAGGGAAGGAAAGTATTGTTTTCATGTACGTTTTTCGAAATTGAGTTTTCACCAGATTTCAGGCTCCCTGGTCGCAAAATACATGTTTTTAGCGATTGGTGTGTGTGTGTGTGTGTGTGTGTGTGTGTGTGTGCGTGCGCGCGCTCGTTCGCGTGCGTGAACTAAATATCTCAAGAACGGAAAAGCGTACGAATTTGAAACTTGGAATTAAGTTAAGTACCACAAGAGGACCCAACCCGAACCTTTACATCAAAATCTATCAACTCACCACTCTTCATTGTCTGCTTTATTTTGCAAACGTCGGGCGTAAACAAAAACATTTCTCCTTCAATGCCCATGGTGAGGTTATTTAAAAAAAAAACTTTTGTTCTCTCAAGACACCGTGTGTAACAATAGTTCCTAGTTCTCACAGATGGTGCAAGTTTATATTGAATTAGTTTCTTTCATAATTCAGTTACATTTTAAATTTTTCAAAAATATATTTCAATTCTTTTTTGTTTTCATTTTCGATTCAGTCAACTTAGGGGCTGCGACAACCACGCTTGGGTTAATATCTTATTTTATCAGAATTCATATTATGGAACTTCAGTTTCCCTTTTTCTCAATATCCTCAATTTATATATTTATTTAAAATAAATCTTAAAATTAATTCTAAATAATTCCAGATGGTTAACCTACCGGACTGGTCTAGAGTAAATTAACTATAGTCTATCTACTGTAAGAATACTCCGCGTGAGGCAAGCGCCTATAGGTTGTAAACGAAAGTTTTACTCTGGCGCGTATCTACCTTTCCGCATGGCAATTTCTTGCACTACGTTCCATCATAATCATAAAAATCTACAATCTACATCCAGCTAAAATAAACATAATCCTTTAAGCGTTTTCAATTATACCGGTCAGATTACTTGTAATTATTGTAGTTTCATAAAGAGACTCCTTAATTAATTATTTTAACCGTTACATTTAACAAAACAATTTTTTTCTACTTTTTAATAGTTGCCGCTTTTATGTTTCTAAAACTCAACACATTCACTATCACGCATGTTAACAAAACATAGCTTACAAAACTTTTCAACTTCAGTCTATGAAAAAAACGAAACGAACCGATACAATACCAAAAGATAACAGCTAATGAAACAAAAAATGAGTTCAACACGGGCAAGTGCAAACAGTTGTATTAAACTAGTCACGGATATTAATTTTAATGATATGAAGTAAACAATCTAAAATGATAAACAACGAATCACTGGAATTGTTTACTCTCCTGTTATAATTCAAGCGCATTGGTCTTATATTATTACTTGTGACCAAAAATAAAACTGAGTCTTTATTAAAAACCTACAAATCATAAATAATAATCTAATAATAGTAAATAATGTAACGAAAAATAACAATGTAAGAGTAACAATAGTAAAAGTTTTAGTTATTAATGGTAAACTAATGTGCGATTTATAAAATATTTTTTAACAGATGAGTTGAAAGTGTTTTCATTATAATATTAAGCTTAGAGTGAATTAAAGTTGTATGGAATTTTGTTTTTGATCATGCTGTGCGTATTTTTAATTAATGCGCATGCTCACTTGCGTTGCCGGTTGCCTACGTCGGAGTACTCTTAGCGTAGACAGACTCTAGCTTAAAATTAGATTATGTTTTTTATATTGCACTGTTTACTCGTGTTTAAACATAGGTTATATCGTTCATCATTAACACTGGCAAGAGAAAGGCATGTTAGTGTTTTACACTAGATTTCTTCATATATCAGCCGATATGTTTATAAATCTCTTAGTTTGGAAGCACTTTCTCTTCGAAATCACCAGATAAATTCCAGATAATTTCACAAACACAGCTTGTGCAACTTATTGGTTAATAAGTACTTCACACGTGTTACACGTTTAAAAGGAAATTTTATCATTTGTTAGTAGCCAGTTCTTGATAGAACCCGGAATAAACATGAAAATCTCGTGTGAAACACTCATAAGACTTTCTTGTGCCAATTTAATTATTGATCAATATAACGTATGTTTTATCATGAGTAAAAATGTAAAATTAAAAACTTAACTTAATTTTAATCAGAAGTAAATGGCGCTAAATGTAAATAAACATCTATAGAACTGAAAATACGGAAAATCACTTATTGACGCCTAAAATTATCACTAGACTTCTAAAAAAGAATGATTTAAATAAAAGTTGTAGGTTTTATCGCTATGCATGACTTCAATCCATTCTATATTCTATGCATGACTTTTTTAATAAAAAATTTTATCGTTGAAATGCATACCATGCCGCAATGTTACAAAATCCCATTTTTACCAATTTTTATGAACATAATACAGAAAATCACTAATTGGCGCTAAACTAAGCGTTGTACAAATGTTAGAAATAAATGTTGTACGCTTTTAATGTTTTACAACTTTGATGATACACTCTCCTGCTCTAAAATGCATTATTAAGACTACAATCTTAAAAAACCAATTTTTACTACGAGAGCAGACCCCCCAAGAATTTCAGCAGACATGGCACTTACCCTATATTGTAGAGCATAGAAAAAGTAGTAAATAAGGCGATTATTAAAAAAATCGTAGAAGCCATTTTTAAGAAAATCGCACCGGTTTTGATGAAAATGTTCGTGTCGGTTCCTGTAGTTGTACTTAACGTAAGTTCCAAGATTCAGCTTCTTACTACATTCCGTTCTTGAGATATTTTGTTCACACGCGCGCGCGCATACACACACTCAGACCAATCACTGAAAACATGTTTTTTGGATTTAGGGGACCTGAACATGTGTATTCCGGTGAAAACTCGGCATGTAATAAACAATACATTTTTCCCTCATAGAAGGCCAATTTTGGACCACGTGAGGTAACTAGACGTTTCTGGAAGCTGGTTTTTCCAACCAAAATTTTCAGAATTGTCTCACGGTACGGGTTTCTCCTTTCTTCTGTCTATACGGTGTTCTTTTTATGCTTTTCATGGAAACCCTAAAAGTCCATAATTAGTTGTCTGAATTTGTTTCCCGTACTTTAAAAATTCTCGGTTTGTTACGTTTTTCTCAATATCATTTCTGACTTCTTTAAACCATTAATCCAGAACCTTAGGTGTATTGTTTAGTATCTTAAAAATTTGTTTTGTCTACTGTTTAGTACAGGTGCCCGTAAAATTTTAATTTTCTTTTTTTAATCATTTCCATTACTAATAATTTCCTAGTAGAGTTCTTCTCGAGCTTGTAACCAATGTGGTCTGCCTACTATCTTCGGATCCATTATCTTGCGAAAGGAGGATCTTCCTCACGAGTTCTCTGCCTCTCTTAGACCAGTCTTCTTGGTCATTCTAAGGCACTCACTTAACTGGAATATTCATTTAGGTCAAGAGAACGTAAAAAAACTCCAGATATCAGTAGAACCTCATTCTTCTTTTTCATATTTCAGCCGATTGTTTTAGATAAGTTTATAAATTTGTTTGTTTAGAATAATTTCCTCTTCGAGATAACTAAACTAAAATATTTTCCAGATAATTTCACAAACACAGACCTGTGTAATTTATTGTAATTAATTAGCTAATTATTAAAATATACTTGGTTTAATTTGAAAGGAAATGTAATCATTTATTAACAATAAGATCCCGATAGAATCCTGAATATGCCTAAACATAACAATATAATATAATTTGGATTTAAAGATAACCAGAAAATCAAATGTACGTTTCAGCTTCTCGTAACTTAACGTTGCGTAGAACAAAACATTTTAACAATATGGATTATAATTTTTTGCATATCATTAGATGACGTAATTCAATTTAGGCTGTCTTAACATTACTCCTTATTAGTTAATATCATTAAGAAGCATTAGTTAGTTATCAGTGGCTTATGAATACAGCATTGTTGCATATTACACGATCGTTATTTTTTTCTTTGGTAAGTAAAATTGGTATGTTATTATTTTCTCTTGCCTATTATGAATATATAGGAAGGAAAGTATTGTTTTCATGTCGATTTTCAAAATCGAGTTTTCAACGGATCTACACGTTTTCAGACCCCCGAACCCAAAAACCATGTTTTTGTGTTTGGTCTGTGTGTGTGTGTGTGTGTGTGTGTGTGTGTGTGTGTGTGTGTGTGTGTGTGTGTGTGTGTGTGTGTGTGTGTGTGTGTGTGTGTGTGTGTGTGTGTGTGTGTGTGTGTGTGTGTGTGTGTGTGTGTGTGTGTGTGTGTGTGTGTGTGTGTGTGTGTGTGTGTGTGTGTGTGTGGTGTGTGTGTGTGTGTGTGTGTGTGTGTGTGTGTGTGTGTGTGTGTGTTGTGTGTATGTGTGTGTTTGGGGTGTGTGTGTGTTGTGAACAGAATATCTCAAGAACGGAACATCGTACGAACTTGAAATGTAAAACTGAAGTTAGATAATACTACCAGACCCGACACTATTTTTATCACAATCGGTCAACTGGAAGTAGTTTATTCGTATCATTTTTCACGTTTTTGCGATTTTCTCAAAAACGGCTCCGACGATTTTTTTTGAAAATCGCCTCATTTACTACATTTTTTATGCTCTACAAGATAAGGTAGGCGCCATGACTGCTAAAATTCTCGGGGAGCTGTTTTCTCGTAGAAAAATTGTTTTTCTATGATTGCGGCTTTAATATGCATTTTAGCGCAAAAATGTATACAGAGTGATTCACGAAGATGTGCAGAAACTTTGGGAGCCCATTGCACATGTAAAAATAATGAAAAAAGTTTATATAAACATGGGTCCGGAAATGCTTCGTTACCGAGTTACGGCTAGCGAAAGATTTCGCCCGGATATCAGCACACCAAGTGAAATGAGGTCTTCCTGAAAATTCTGGAATTCTCGAATTCAATCGTTTCTTATGGTTTTTGACCTAATAAATTGAATAAAACAGGTCCCAGAACTGTAAGTTAATTAGTTTTTGAGAGAAACAGTGTCAAATGCAAAAAAATGGAGTGAAAAAACACATTTTTTTCATCTTTGTTTTTCCGGTAATTTTACTTTGTACTTTTATGAATAAAAATTCACGCACTCTGATATGTG